>CM077176.1:21425790-21448290 GCA_039654105.1 Coreius guichenoti
GGAGGGAATGAGGGATTATTTGGAGGAGTAAAAGAGAAGAAAGGGAGAGAGAACTGAGGAAAGAAAGAGTGTATTTGTTTGTACGCTTTTAAAAAGCACTCAGAGAAAATCTATTATTTCCACTTATAAACCGATCGATTGTTCTTGCATTTTCCCCCTTTCTCTTATATTCCTGCCAGTGGTAGCGCTCGTTCTGTGGACTGCAGTGTGAAGTCATCTCTGTCGGGAAAAGTGAGAGATGCTGAGTCAGATTACTCATAAACCTAGAGAATTAAGCAGCATTATTCTACCAGGAAGTGGTGAGCAGCGTTCTCTATGACAGAATAATTGATCTATTGTTAATAATGTCAGAGAGATGTTGAAGTTGAGGATGTAAGAACGCGAGTCAGATGTTTGGTGATTGTGAAGAGGTGAAGTGTTGAAGTGTGTGTGCGCATACAGTATGTGCTCTGCATAGTGTTGAAGAAATGCACCATTTCAGAAACACAGACAAAGTTATAGGCCTACAGTGGGCAGACTTAAAAGAACTTTTCTTAGAACTTTTTTTTCGGAGTGATTTTTGCAGTTACTTTTAATTATCTGGTCCCAAGATGATTCAGCTGGATGTATTAAGCCAGTTCCCCTCACGTATACACAGGTGTCCATATATCATCACATTTATAAAACATATTGCACTAATGTTACCAGAAAGTGTCCAGATTTTATCTCAGTTTTAAAAATGATCTATTGTTTTATCATTTAAAGGGGTCATGAACTGAGAAATCAAATTTTCCTTGAGCTTTTGACATATAAGAGGTCACCATACTATAAGAATATCCTGTAAGTTTCAGAACTGAAAACTTCCTTGTTAGTCCAATAAAAGCTTTTATTGACACCAGGCCCAGCAAACGACAGGTTTTTCAAAGTGGGAATCTATGACGTCAAAGGGAGGCAAGCACCGCCTCTGCAGAAGAATATCAACGCCTACTTCATCACTGCCTGTTTAGCCCCGTCCACCGATTCACGCATGACATGCAATAGAATAGGTAGCCTAAGTAACATAGGCCTACGTGGTGTTAAACCAGATCGAGCTACCAAGCAATAAACATGCCGTTGAGGATTACAAAATATTGTGCAGTGCCTGGGCTCGACAGTAATGCAACATGTAAGTAACTGTGTTAATCTTAATGCCTGATCTGAAATGTAATTATTCATGTACAGTCAGATGTTCTTTGTCTGTGTGTCAGTAAATCAAACCAGTGACTAAACGTCAAGTTGCGTTGTTTCTCTTAGTAGGATGAAAATAATCTGTTATTTAACGGTGATTAAATTCTATAAAGGAAGCGATCAAAGAAAGCTCCTTTTGCAATCGTTGGAGCAGCGCACGCTGGAGCTGTCAATCAAATGGCGAGAGTTTATCAGTGACGCGTCTATCAGTGACTCCCATTTATTCAACGAATCTCTTAACTATATCACGTTTGCACTGTTAGTGTCACTGCTTTCATGCGCTCAGCATATCTGTGATTGGCTACAATGTTCATCTCTGCAACCTTTCATGTCACGATCTAAATATAATGCCATAGATCTAAATATTATGCAACACTTTTCATGATTAGTTAACCATGAGAGCTCTAATAGTAAAAATGCGCTAAAAGAGAGAGTAATACTTAGCTATTTCAAATGGAAAGATGTTAGCCAATCACAGCAGTGGGCGTTTACACTGAAGTCTCACAGCAGACATGCCCCTTAAAATAGAGCGTTCAAACCAGAGGGCTAAAATCAGGGTGGGAAAAGTGCCTTTTATTTATAAATTATGACAATTTTTTATGTAAAAAGCATTCTAACATTATAAGTGCACCCCAGGAAACATCATAAAACAATAAAACAACGTAGTTCATGACCCCTTTAAAAGGTGGTGAACTTCTTTTTCAAATTTCCCTGCAGTGCTTTCTTTCTTGCATTCAGCGCTTTGCAGAGATACCAACTGTTTGGAGGTTTCACCATGACAACTCCCTCTCCTTGGTCTTTAAAAATGACTGAATGATCAAATTTAGCACTCTTATGGAAATATGACAATATTTTGTAAGTATCATTTAAATGTGACTCATTTTCAAATTGTTTGTCAGAAATCAACATCTCAGAAAAATGTTATGGGGTTTCAAATCAGAATATGACTTTCTGTTATGAAACAGGTCATCGATTTCATACATGACCTCTGTAGAAGACACCAGGACTCTGTCTTGTCATGTCTTTTATTGTCCTTGGGTCCTTGTGTCCTACAGAGGACATAGCACAAAATAGCACTTTATTCCATTTGTTTCTTATGATCCAATGAATGTAATGACCTAAAAATAAAAAAAAAACTAAATTCACAAAACATTTTTCTGGTTATGAGGAGGATTTTTTTTATAGTGCCCACATCTTTTTGAAGTCATGCTATAGTAATGATTTACTATATGATGAGTCGAGGCATAGACTCCACTAGACCCCTGAAGGTGCACTGTGGTATCTGGCACCAAGATGTTAAGTCCTGTAAGTTGCGAGGTGGGGCCTCCATGGATCGGACTTGTTTGTTCAGCACATCCCACAGATGCTTGTTTGGATTGTGATCTGGGGGATTTGGAGGCCAAGTCAACACCTCAAACTCGTTGTTGTGCTCCTCAAACCATTCCTGAACCATTTTTGCTTTGTGGCAGGGCGCATTATCCTGCTGAAAGAGGCCACAGCCACCAGGGAATACCGTTTCCATGAAAGGGTGTACATGGTCTGCAACAATTCTTAGGTAGGTGGTACATGTCAAAGTAACATCCACATGGATGGCAGGACCCAAGGTTTCCCAGCAGAACATTGCCCAAAGTATCACTGCCTCCACCGGCTTGCCTTCTTTCCATAGTGCATCCTGGTGCCATGTGTTCCCCAGGTAAGTGACGCACATGCACCCGGCCATCCACATGATGTAAAAGAAAACGTGATTCATCAGACCAGGCCACCTTCTTCCATTGCTCCGTGGTCCAGTTCTGATGCTCACGTGCCCACTGTTGGCGCTTTTGGCGGTGGTCAGCATGGGCACTCTGACTGGTTTGCGGCTATGCAGCCCCATACGCAACAAACTGCGATGCACTGTGTATTCTGACACCTTTCTATCAGAACCAGCATTAACTTCTTGAGCAATTTGAGCTACAGTAGCTCGTCTGTTTGATCGGACCACAGCCTTCGCTCCCCACGTGCATCAATGAGCCTTGGCCGCCCATGACCCTGTCGCTGGTTCACCACTGTTCCTTCCTTGGACCACTTTTGATAGATACTGACCACTGCAGACCGGGAACACCCCACAAGAGCTGCAGTTTTAGAGATGCTCTGACCCAGTCATCTAGCATCGCAATTTGGCCCTTGTCAAACTCGCTCAAATCCTTATGCTTGCCTATTTTTCCTACTTCTAACACATCAACTTTGAGGACAAAATGTTCACTTGCTGCCTAATATATCCCACCCACTAACAGGTGCCGTGATGAAGAGATTCACTTCACCTGTCATAATTTTATGCCTGATCGGTGTATACAGAAACTTCAGATTGCTGGACTAGGAAAAATGAGGACTATATTTTCAGACATCCAGTTTATCCTCAGTAAACTTTTGTTCATATAGTTATTTTGCTAGTGTCCTGTATATGCTTAATATGAACAGATTCTCTATCTGTATAATGGAACCTGTAACGATTATCTAATATTATATGCGTCTGTTGAATGCTTGAGTCTGATTGGCTGACAGATGTTTTAAGGTGTTAATTATTAGCATGGCTATAGACTTTATTCAGAGCAGCGCCATGACAGGTATGAAAGTGAGGCTGTGAGGAATAGAAAGACTTAACCTTGTTTTCAATGGTATACGCTGTATAAAGCTCCAAGATCACTTATAATTTTTCACAACTCATATTGCCTGGAGTTTTTTTGTCTACTGAAATTTCTTGGAAATATATTTTTGCAGTGTTTCCTCAGAAGAATGACTCAAAAACAGTAAAATAACAGTTCAACCCAATAAAGAGATGTATGTCTGTCCCTCACAGCCTCTCTTTCAAATCAAAGATGGTGCTGCTGTGAATAAGGTCTATATGAAGTAGTTCCAGATCTTGCCTGAATTGAATTATGTTATTTCCTTACAAATAAATATGATAATCAATAGGATTATTTCTATTTATTTCAAAATGAATTTACAAATTACATTTATTTATTTATATATATATATATATATATATGGAAAGCACCCCTCTCTGTTTTTCTGAAAACAACGGGCTTTGAAAGAAAACGGGCTTTTTCTAAGCAAGATGGTAAATCAATGATGTAAGATGTGTTTATGTGCTTACTGCGGTGTAAGTGGAATAATTGGCTGTTAAATTATTGATAATTAATGCACACCCAAGCTGTGACTTTGCTTCACGTTGTGGCTGCATTAGCACCATGTGCATTAACTTTTAATAATTCGTCATCCAACCGTCATCACTTAAATCCAAATAAAGTGTTTGAAATGTGTGTGTGAGTGAGAGAGAGACTGAGTGAGCATGAGCTTTTGTAGGGGGGCTGACAGAGACCCGCTTGCTTGATCAAAGGGACAGAAGCAGCTCAAGCCAACCAAGCCTGATGAACACACTCACAATCACACACTCTCTCCCGCGGGATGCTGCGCCTCACCATATGCTGAGTATTGATTATGATTCCTATTGATTTATGCTCCCATGCCTAAGCAGTAAATGAAGTCTCAACCCTCTTCAATAAATTACTGCAGTGAGCGTACATTACGCTGTCCTTGGCTTTTGAGAACGTCACAGTTTCCTTTTAACCTGAATAATGTCATGTTTTTGCAGATCTCTGCAATCTATTTCTGCCAGCAGACGTGAGTGAATCAGCTAGTAAGTTGATTAAAGGAGCACGTGGCCATTCCACTGCCCTGCCACACTCGTCCTGATGAGTGGGTACACCGGGAGCTTGGCAGCAGAGATCACAGTGCTAAATCATGGCGGTAAGGGGAGCTTGGTTGCACTGACTGCTGCAGGCTGGGATTTCCAGCACTCTCTCTTCGGTCTCAGCATCAATCTGGCATTGGTGCCAGCGCTCCCTCATTGTGCCGGAGCGTGTGTCATAGGTTCTCTTCCCTGAATGCACTGTCATTGCTGGCTAATAAGATAATGACCATCATCATGAGTAATAGAGGGTGAGAGCGAGACAAACAGATATGGAATGATAAAGAAAGGGCTTCTGGGTGACAGAGGAAGCAGAAACAAGGATAAATGGATTGAGGCGGAACATTGAAGGAGATTAGGTTAAGGAAATGTGGAGGAAAATAAGATTGTGAGAAGAAAATAGGTGATGGGCAAGGATTAGCACGCTGGTTGGGTCGATAAAGAGCAGACGTTTGTGTGTGCGCTGGTTTCAGTTAGTCTGGGGGTCCCATCAAAGGAGGAGGCCACTCAGGGGAGGTGACATCAGGGGGGTTTGGCTCTGAAACAGGCCTCACTGTACACAGATGGGGCCCAATGTGAACCAGCTAACACACACTGACAGAAGCACAGTCTAATAGATGCACAGGTGGACAAACACTGCTATGATCTGACTCTAGAGACAAGAAATCTGAGCTCAGAGAGTACTTGGACGTAAAAATGCTCTTGTTTCTGCTGCATACTGCACTGGTTTAATCATCATGTGCAATTGTGGGAACTTGAGCTGTATTGTAGGTGTAAATATGTTTTGATGTGCCCACAGATCAGACAGCAGTCTTTGTGTTGGGATTATGCAATGCTTTGTGGTTGGCATGATTTATTGACACACACTGGCTGCCTCATTAATATGCTTCATAAATAAACAGTCATGCTTTGGTTCATCCATATTTACCTCTTAATTCATTCCATGGAACTTTTATTATTTCTCTTTAATGTGAGTCAAGGAATTTTTCACTGAAAAAAATCCTCACTCTGCCTTAAGCTCCAACACCCCCATCTCTACTCAAACTCTCGTACACTTCTTCTTCTGCGGAAATGGACCTCAGGCATGTTTCAGGCGTATGTGTGTGGAAACAGAGAGTGCTAAAAATGGATAAAGGTTTAAATTCTCCAGGCATGTTGTTTCAGCATATGAATATTTCACTATTTTTTTCAGAGAGAAATTATTTCATTTATGGAATTGCATGTGTGGTACGTTTTTAAAGTTCGCTGTACGTTTTTTTAAATGAGAGGGTAAGTGTTTCAAGTATGTTTCTTCTGCTTTAAACAGTCTTCTTTAAAGTTTAGACATTTTATTACTTTCTTGTGTAGAAAAAAATTTGGACCCACAAAGTACCCTAAAACATATATACACCCGCCCATCAGCAATATTTTGTTTTTGAAAGAAGTCACTTATGCTTACCAAGGCTGCATTTATTTAATAAAAATACAGTATAAACAGGAATATTGTGAAATATATGTAATAACTATTATTACAATTTAAAATAGCTTTTTTTTCATTTGAATATATTTTAAAATGCAATTTATTCCTTGTGATGGCAAAGCTGAATTTTCATTATCATTACTCCAGTGTTTGGTCTCACATGATCCTTCAGAAATCATTCTAATATGCTAATTTTGTGCTCAAGAAACATTTCTTATTATTTGCAGCATTTATTTGAAACAAATCTATTGTAAGTCTTTACCTTTACTGTCTCTTTTTAAAGTGTGTGTGTGTTAGTGTGTGTATACACCAGTAAAACATCATTACATCAGTAAAATCATCATTAATGCCATGAAAATGTCATATTCCAATTTTAAACCCTCTAGTATGTATGTGTGAGTATTAAACAAAGGCTTTTATTAGGTGCATTGTTTCACAGGCAGTGAATTTGAAACCCACACTTACACTTTTGAGTAAGTCATCAAGTTTACAGTAAACGTAAGTGTCATTGTGCACAGAGCTATGAATCCAGTTCTGTACACTGACTGTGTTTAATGAAGACCATGTCTTCTTCAGTTGCTCTTTTGACCTCTGGCATGAATTAAGGTCAGTTCACCCACATCGAGCACTAATCTGTGTGGTCTGTAGTTTATGATAATTTGCTCTGTGTGTAGAGAAAGATGTTCAGTCAGGCTGTGAGGGAAAGGAATGATAGGCTCTATTGTTCTACTGAAAGCCCCCATGAGGATGAACCCTGCAGCTGAAATGTCAGCACGTCCGCCCACGTGCCGTGCCGAAATGACTGGTCCAAATATGCAAACTTTTTGGGTTGAATCCCGACACTGTGCCGCCATGATGACAGACTGTTATGTCTAGGATCTAAAGGATACATGCAGCTTGTGGGTTTAGTGTGTTGTGACTCTCATTCCTGGAAAGCAGAATATGGATCTGTCTTTCATTTAATTTCAAACAAAAAGTGGTTAATTGGTGGACATTCCACCCATAGAAAGAAAGGTTCATTGGGGTTCTATATAGAACCCTAGGGTTCTTGACTCAATTTTAAAGGCCGCTTTATGCCAAAAAGTAATGATGTTTTATTAACAGTTCAGAAGAGGATGTTCAAATGATCTATCCAATCGACTCGTCATCAGCAATTACCACGTCTATCCAATCAGCATGGGAGGAAGTCTATATATATATATACACACAGTCGACTCACCTACATTCCTCAAAAGTTTTCAGCATCCCTCCACCACCCCGACTCCTCACTCTTGGCTGGTTCTTATCACGGGGTGGGGTTTGGGCCAAATACCGAGCTCGGAGCCCTCTCCTCGGACAGCACGCCAAATCTGACTTATTTGTAAGTGTGAACTGGTGAATCTATATGTGTTGAAGTGGAAATGCCTAGAGGTGTATAAATTTGTAGGTGTCGAAGAGGAGACGCCCCGTTTAGCTTAAGTCCGGTGTGTAGTGGAATTCCTACCACAGGTTCTATATAGAACCTTTTTTTCTAAGAATGGAATTGCCTGTGTGGCACTTCATATTATGATATTTCATTTAAGTTTAACAGTTTCTCCTATTTAAAAAAAAAAAAAAAAATTATGGATCAGTTTATGCTTTTTTTATTACATTTCACTTATTTGTTACCTTACATTATTTCAGTGTTATGCGTGTGTTATCCTTTTCTCTCTTGTATCACATGGCGAACTTGCTTTATTATTTTATACAAATGCAACTGGCAGAATCTTACGTCTGTAACGGTTAGTGTGTATAAACAATCCAAAAAGATGTATTAAAAAAGACGTATAAACAATCCATATAAACGTATAAATCACCCCCCCCCCCCCCCCCCCCCCGATTGAGGGAGGAGCCATGGTGGAGTTTTGGCTGTCGACACCAGGGGGATGACTACGCGCAGACGGAGCACAGATGGGACTGGGCAACACCGATGGTCCTGGAGGCCGAGCCACAGTGACGAGCATCCGAGGCGGAGACAGGGTGCCAGAAGACTGATGTGCAGCTGGTGGGACTGAGGACCAATGTGGAGCCGGAGGGAAGGCAGAGCTAGATGGAGCTGAAGCGGTGAAGAGACGGAGCGCAGCGGAGAGCTCGTAAGTCCACGGTGCAGGCAGGGTGACGCCTGACCAAGGAGGAGCTGGAGGGACGAGGGAGCCCTGAGGTAAATCCACACTGTGGAGAGGTGTCAGAGGAGAAGCCATGGGGCTGAAGGGAACCAGCAGAGGCAGGGCTGAGGAACTAGCTGATTTTGGAAGTGGAGGAAGGCGAGGGAAGCTGGGTGGGAACTCTGGAGACAGGAGATTTTGTGCTGGGTGGAACCAGCGAGGGCACAGGAGACTTTGAGCTGGACAGGACCAGCCATACTCCATTTCATACCCTCAAATTTCACGAGCTGTCCCACAGCGACGCTCGATGTTGTCGGCTCACGCACCTGGTCAGACTCTCTGTGTGGCTCGGGCTCCTGGGCGATGGTTTTCTCAGTCCTCTTAACTGACTAGTTCTTCGTGGCAGGCTTGGGCTCACTGTCTGTGGTAGGCTCTGGCATTCGCTCTGTGCAGTGTGCGGACGGTGGCATGCTGGGCTCTGAGTCTTTGCTTGCTCAATGTGGAGAAATAAAAAAAAACATAGAGAGCAGTCAGGAAAAGTGATGTGGCAGGTTTATAAACTTCCTTGTGTGGTCCTCGAAGCTTTACTCCTCCTGCTCCAGACAGAGCAGCTGGACAGCCGGCAAAAAAAAAAAAAATCTTCTCAAGGTCACGTATTTTGTAACGGAGTAGAATGCAATAAAATAGTTATGGTTTTTAAAAAGCGTTTTTGCACAGGTTTATTTAGGCTCAGAATATATTATTTCCCCTTATTCTATACCAAATTTGTCTATAAAAAGAGACGTTTAAAAAAAAAAAACATCTGTGGTTACAAGATTTTTCATCTCTCTGTGTCTTCTGTATTCTATCAAAAAACTAAATTGCAGTAATACCATTTATAATAAAATTGATTTCAAGGATAAACAAATATGCGACTGAAAAGATGTAGGCAAATGCAAAATAGAGAGAGCGTGTGTGACAGCAGTTTACACAACAACCTATAATTGCGAAAATAAACGTAAAAAAAAATCTAATTCAATTCTGCTACTCTGTCCATACTCTTTTTGGTCTGTCTTTACTCATTCTCTGATTTACTTGCCTGGTGTGCAGTCCTCTTTCCTCTCCCTTAAGCCCCAATTTATCATTCTGTTTCTCTCTTCTCCGCTCTGTTCTGTATCCCCGTTGTTCCCCCAGGCCCCATGCTAGTCACACCCTGACACAAGAATCAAAGAGTTCTTCTAACCTCTTCTCTTCCTTTTCATCATTTTATCATTACACCCCTCCGTCATCCAGCCATGCAGAGTACTTCTAGTGGTATAGTTCCCAAAGAAAATGACACTTTTGGTGAAAATCACACACACTTTAGATCACTACAACATTCGGGGTCAACGTGAGGCTCTGATGTTTTCAAAGAGCAGAGTCTGGACCGTGGAAAGGTCACAGAGTCGGTTTCAATTACTAGTATGCCCTCCTGTCCTAGCTGAGATAGGAAAACTCACAACTCTGTGCCATACAGCAGCTTTTACAGAAATAGTTCCTATTAAAGGAACTGTAAAGAAATCTAGATGAAACAATTTACCCTCTTGTTGTTCCAAACCTGTTTTTTTTTCTCTTTTCAATGGAACACAAAATAAGAAATTTTGAAGAATCTTCATGCAGCTCTTTTTTTGGAACATGAGGATGAATAAATGTTGACAGATTTTTTTTGGTGAAAATCTCATTTTACATTTTAAATTCCGTTTTAGATTTCCGGCCACATGAAAACCAATGGCATTTGCCATCATTAACAAAGCAGTTTGAGATTATAGAGCTTCAGTGGCAGGTGGTATTATTAATGAATAAAGTTTTGTCAGACAAAGCTATTGTATGGCTTGTGCACTACTTTTATGGTGCTTTTATAGTTAATTTTGTCAATCAATCAATCAAAACCTAAGAGTAAAAAAACGAAATAATCTAAAAACTAAAGGCTCTATTACCTATAATTGACTATTAAAAATAATAGCTGACCAACATTTCTGTAGGTCGGGATCCATTCGGTAAAATATTATTTTTTTATTTAAAAAAATAATTTATTTGAGAATGGGATCGGGAAAGTGAGGATTTTGCCTCTTTTGGAGCTACTATTGCGAACAATCTCTTCTAGCAAACTACTATGTACTGTTATTGAGCTACATGAAAATTCATAATTGTTTCTTTTGCATTCCACAGAAGGAAAAACAACATACAGGTTTGTATCAACATGAGGGTGAGTAAATTATTAGAGAATTTTAATTTCTTGTTGAACTATTCCTTTGACAGCCAGGCTGTTCATATCAGTCTGCCTCATCTCTGATGTTGATGTTACTGGGAAATATGTTTTTTTTTTTTTTTTTTAAAGAAATTTCCCTAAGCAAACCCTTATCAGTACAGTTGTTTCTTGAAAACAGACATTAACTGATTTTTCCTAGAGGACCCTTTGAATACTCCCTAACTTCTGTGCATTGCACTGGATTTTAGGCATTAGAGTAAAGCAAGGCTTGTGCGTAGCCGGTGTCTATGTGAACTTTGAAGTGCAAAGAGTCACTACAGGCGTTATGAGATAAGCAGTTTAATACATTGCTGTGCTGTCATGACCCAATAATAGCGCAAAGTACAGTAATGACACAGCTGAATATATCACACTGCATCCTCTCTCTCCACCCTCCTGTCTTCTCTCTCCTCTTCTTTCATCACTTTGCCCTACTCCATTTCCCGAGCCTCTCTCCTCTTATCGGGTTTGATAACGCACTCTCTCTCTCGTGCACCCCACTCTTGCCCTGAGAAAAGTGAAGCAGCTGTTTTGCTCCAGCTATCCCAGGAATGCCTGTTTGAAACCCAGTGTGAGCATTAGAGACTATTACTAAAGGGACACACAAATGCATGGTCTAAACCGATGCAAGAGCTGAAATTATACAAGTGCATCCTTGTCAATCACACAACACCTGTAATCTAGCCTACAATATTTTTTATATATGTTTACCCCATGTTTTGTGCAAGAGTAGTCTTAATTTGTAAGTTAGGCTACTACAGATTTAGAGATCATACCAAAACAGCCCTATATGAGATTCATTTAGTTCCTTCAAAATGAAATCGCATCACTTTTATTCAAAGTATCACCCTTTTTAACTAATTATCCGTGGTGATACCGTGTAAAAGTCTTTCTCGTCTCTTGGCCGTATGTGCTCACTCCAGTAGCACTTTACTCATTTGGGAAGGGAGAGGAGAGGGGAGGGGCGCACGGTCACCTTTTGTGCAAATATATCAGCCAAGTCACTGCCATCCGCATCAGATTTCTTGCGCCAAGAAGGACGGGGGAGCGCACTACACTGCTGCGTGTGAGCACGAGAGCAGAGCGTGAAGGAGCTGTACCCAGACGAGACGCTGCAAAGAAATACTACGCGACGCGAAACAAAGCCGCCAAGTTAAGACGCCACTATGGAGAGAACGATGTTGGGACGTTTCGGGGTTTGCTACACCTTGCTTGCTGTAGCGCTGCATGGTAAGGAGACTACCAATGAGAATATTTATGAAATTAGATTTTACTATAATTAAAAATTGTTTTGTTTTCTGTAAATCACAAGATTAACTTAATTCTCAGTGTATAAACGTAAATGCTTGTTTGAATGTGGAGTAAATTAAGAACAGGTTACTTTTCTGTTGGTTCTTGGAACAACCTGTTACCGTGAGCGCAAGTTGAAGTGTCGAAAGCAACTATAGAGGACATTAAAACGGGTTATTTTGTGGCTGTCGGCGGCTATGAGGGTCTGTTGTTCATGTTTAAGTCAGGGAATGGTTCAAGGGTTAACAACCTGGACTGGTCTTGGTCTTTGAGGAGGGGAGGGAAGCTCCTGCTCCGCTGCACTTGAGAGCTCCGCGCGCACTGTCGCCGGATAGACGCGCTTGCTTTCATCCGAGTTCAAGTGTGCGGCTGCAAGACTCCAAATTCATATCACGCCAGTATAATTATTAGTACGTGTTATTTAAATTTTTGGGATTTACAATCTCATTCTTAGACTTTTTAAAAATCTATTTAAGATTATATAATCTTAAATAATGGTATTTATTATGTATTGTTATTATTTGTTTTTTAATTTTATTAATTAGAGATAGCTGGTGTAGATGTAAAACTACCATATAGTCCTAGCATACAGAATTGTGTACTGGGTGCCATGATCTAATTATGTACATTACAAATAGGCCTACCAGATACATGCAACTTTTTTTTTCATGTGACAAATACACAGAATCAATTAAGTTCTGATGAACGCAACTATCAGTTTCCTTTGTTAAATGATCTTTTTTTCAATTAGGCTAACAATTTTAACAAGAGTCTGATAGAAGTAAAATAATATATGTTAGTATTCTGTCAGAATATATGAACCTGCTTTGTGCTATCAAGGCCATTGGGCTGTAACTGTCTGCACCCTGTGGCTCAGTTTTGTTCTGCTTTGAAGTGTTTGGCTTCCTATGACCAATAATGTTTCAGCACAGGGGCAACTTGGCCCCTCCTCTAGCTCCGCCTCTGACTGACCATCTTTCCCACCTCTCTCACGTATGTGTTGATGTATTACCGCTTTTAAAATGAAGCCTAAATGCAAATTACCACACGGTGGTATGGACTGTATGAGTTAAAGACACTCATATAAAGAAGCTCCTTCCAAAAAATAAAAAATAAAAAAGCCTCCCAGGCATACATTCTTCTCCATCCCAGAGGTACTTGTGTTTTATCTTCCTATCGGCTCTTAAGGCACTCTCTCACTCCCCTCCCTTACTGTGTATCTGGTTCTTCCAGCGTTCTCACCTTCTTTCAGTTCTGCGGCTATCTGAAGTCTTTTTTTTTATCTACCTATCTTATCCCTTTGCGCCCTTCCATTGTTTGAGACTCTTCTCATGTCCAGAGTTTGAAAATACGTGCTGAGCAACAGACAGATGAAGAGTTTCTTCTGATGAGCTCAGTCAAGTCTCCAGGCTGCTGTGTTGGGATTTAATGCACTGATCAGTGATGCTTCTGTTGCTCCGAAAGCAGGTCCTCTGAGATCTTCTCTTCTGTAGCTGTTTTCCCTCTCCCTCTTTAACTCAAACATCAAGAAACTTATTTTTTTGCATGTCCTTTAATTGGGCTGATCATGGGATCCACAGTTTCTTTTGATGCCAAATGATCTGTCAGATCTGACTCAGACCTGTCCGGCAGTTTCTGGTATGCCAATCATACCACATGATCCGTGACTTCTCAAGCTCAGTGGGTTTGAAAATCGCTACACTTCCACAAACTCTGCAGCTTCTTTTCTTTGTGCGTGTCAACAGGAAAACCTGAGTTAATGACTTTATCCTCTTTCCGGGCATAAATTTCAATTGATCTGTAGCGTTTAGCTGCCAAATGACAGCCGCTGGAACTCTGCCCGTTCATTTCAATTTGTTGCCTACCTCTCCCAGAGGTGTGCCAGCCTCTGCTAGAGCTTTCATATAATTTGCCTTATAATGGAAGTCTCTGTGATTAGCATTTAAAATGGTTCCCGTCCAGCCTCATATTGGAGCCACATGACCTTGTTACTGTAACCACCAGCACTGATACCAAAGCAATAACCTCTCAGATGATATTCAAATAATATTATTTGCGTTTTCAAGCCCCAATTGAGTATCCTTAAGTGGTATCGGTGCAGCACCTTGGTGACTGCTCATTTGATCGTGGTGGGATGTCAGAAGGTGGCGGAAAAAATCGCTGAGACAGCTTGTCAGCTGAGTTTTAAGGAGCCATGCAGAAACAACACGCTTCCCTTCTTTGTCTTGTCCTTCTGTATCCGCTCATTTCCTTGCTTAAATTTTCTCCTCAGCAGAACCTCCCCAACCGCAGCGGCATCAAACGTGAGCATGCACACACCTCACCCCCTGCAGTCGGCAGTAATTATTATGGTATTAGTTGGCTTCAAATTAAAACCTGCTCTTTGTGTTGGGCCAGCAGATAAAAGCCAATCTTATGTCTGAGGTGGCTTCTGCAAGCTCAAAGCTCCTATAGATATCCATTACACACACACACACACACACACACCTGTGCATAAAGCTAGTCACTGTCACGCACACCTGTGTGTGCAGCTTACATGTTGTGTAACTGTTCAAACCCAAGGTGATAATTTGTCCGGTGATGATGATAGCGGTGGAAAGAGGTGGTAAAGTGTGTGATTTGGCTCTCTGCTGTGGGCCCTAGTCTCGGATCAGCTTTGTGATTCATGCCCGTGAGGAGGGGGGAGTCACTGCTTGGAATGAGAAGCATTCAGCAGGGGACAGGTTACATCTCGCCCCCTGACTCTTCAACCCCCCAGATTCTCTCTCTTTCTATCCCGTCTCGATTTCTCTGTCTCTCTTTCTTTCGGCACAGATGGACACGGAGGCTGCCAGTGAAAGCAAGTCACGCAACCACAACAGTGGTTTTGATCCAAGATCACAATATGGCACTTTGCTGTTAGACCATAGAGAATTTTTTACACATAGGTCACATTTTAGTGGTTTAACAGCCCCCTGGCCCTGTAATGTGGTATTTAGACAAAAAAAAATGCCATTTATAGATTGACGTAACTATTGATCATAACTGTAGCTGAACCTGAAATCGCATACTATTTGAATAGGAACAGCATTTGATGAAGAACTCATTGTGGTTTCAAAAAAAGAATATAGAAAATTAAAAGTTTTTTTATTTTATCAAAATAATCTGTTTAATCTTTGAAAATGAAGAAATGAAGATATCTCATCACGTGACATACAGCATCAATTGCGTCGCTTCACTGCCACAACTTCTCTCCTGTGGCCTTATGGGATAGGAAAGTGACCACTGTATGCACACTTCAGAATCTCAGCAGAAGTAGTAGGGTCCTTTTTGCCTATTCTTTTATATATACTGTGAATTCAGATATACTTCTCTTTTTATGTACTGTTTTCACCTATGTAGGACAGTTGGACACAGGGTGTTACTACTTAAAAGAAAGCCTGATAGAATTACTAACACCTTAAATAATAATCAAGAGCGTTTGGGCTTGTTTTAATTGTTTTGAGACCCATCATAAGAGCTTGTTTTTGGATTGGCATCAGTTCTTTTGGCAGCCGGTTTGAGGAAAGCTCACTGCTTGCTGGCACAAAGCAGCAGGAACCACATGGTCGTTCTGAAAGAGAGACTAAGCAGCCCATCTTTTCATTTTAATATCATATAAACCAGTGTTTCCTGATCTTTTTTGTCTTGTGTATCCCCACAAAAGTGCAAGTACCCTTTTATCGACACCAATCCATAAATGTGTTACTTTTTTAACTTTTATAATATATAAGTTAGATATCATCTAGCATTATGTTTAATGTTATGAAGGTTGTCACTATTACAGTACTTCACTTTTAAACTAAAACAATTGATTCTGTAGTCTTTAATCTGAGCTTGCTTGTTTGATGATTTAAAAAAAAAAAAAAAAAAAAAAAAAAAATGCAAATCGCAATCGTGGAGAAGCTTTATAATCATTTTGAATAGTATGCTTTTAAGTAGGTTTAATAATGCAAGTTGTGGCCCAAATATTTAAATTCTGTAATTTACTCAACCTCATGTTGTTCCAAACCTGTATGACTTTCTTTCTTCTGTGGAACACAACATATTTTCAGATATGGCTCCAGTTCTTTTTCCATGCCGTGATATGCCGGACCTGATTGACTTTCATTAAATGAACAAAAATCCCAAATATCTTCCAAATATCTTATTTTGTGTTCCACAGATGTCTTTAAATAATTTCCAGTCGGGCTAAAGTCTAAAAAGACGAATTATTGTAACTGAAATTAAACTTTTGAAGTGAATGTAAACGTATTGACTGATCTGATGCTGCTGCAGATGTTACACAACCAGACACAACACACACAGAGAGTTTTAATGCTGTGGATTAGTTCTGTCTGGCTTGCTTCTGTGTTTGTTAGTCTCTCTCTTTGTTTTCAGTAATGGCGGTGCTGTTTGCGATCAGTGGGCGACCATTGATGTTCTCTGTGATTTACGGTTGGTATTGTGCGTGCTCCGGCATTGATAACTGTCTCGTATACAGAGGTTGACCGAGAGGACAGACAGTGTGTCTATATAGAATCTGTGCTGCCATGAAAGAATTTATTTATGCAGACCTGCTGAGCTCTTTCACTCAAAATTTATAACCAGCACTTCTGATAGTCATTCCTTCAAAAAAAGAAAGCAGCATCCCTCCATCTCTCCTCCCCTCTTCTTCTCCATCTGCACTCAAGCCCCCCACCAATCCTCCCATCTTTCATGAAATCTAGGTCCTGCCCAGTCCTTCAGCATTCAAACACTCTGCCCACACTACAAAGCATCCTGGCATGGCAGAAACAGAGATAGAGGAAGTTCGGTAGCCCGCTGCCCTTTGATTTCTCCAAGGCTGCAGCTTCAAGGCTGTTATTAGTGGCATACAGGAAACAGTATGTGGAAGATACGGTGTGTGTGTGATGGCTGTTTTCTGTGAAGGATGTTGAAGTGGTCTGATACTAAAGTGGGGAGCCGAAGGATATGAGGCACAGTGAAAAGCTGCATCTGTGTGTTGGGGCATAGTGCTTTGAAGAATAGACGCTTCAGAGGCTCTTTGGGGAGACGAGGTTAAGAGCGGCTGATCCATTTAGCTGTGGAGATCGGCAGGGTGATTGGCCGACGCAAATCCTGAGGCCTCTCTCAGGCATTCCTAATGGATTCAGGGCTGATGGGTTTCCTTTTGGGAAAAAAATATCGTTTTTTAGCGAGGAACTTAGGTCATGCTACACTGTCGGCCATCTTGTAGTACATTGCCGCATCTCCCTTAGCTCTATTATACCAGTATTGATTTGGAGATGGACATTAGTTGTTCTGCATTGATTTGTTTATCCTAGCAGTGTTTGGGGATTTGGCTTACACGAAATGCTTCATCTTGACGCACTTCTACAGCTTGTTTTCTGTCATCGGTGATCTGTATGTTGATCTCTGGTTTAATTACATATAGGGCTGGGTGATATAGCTTTTCATGTTTAAATATACAGTCCAACCAAATTTTCTCACATTATCACAGTTTATTCGCTATAGTTTAGAAGTTAAAGTTAAACTGTGTCAGAACAAATTCATCTTGATAATGTCAGATAACTTTGATAGAAAGGTATGTAATGGATAACAATCAACCAATCAGCTGTCAGCTGTTAAATTTAAGTACACAATTAGATAATACCAATTTAGGTCAACCAATTACCAAGCAATGCTTAATTTTGTTCAGTCTGTGGTGTAAAAGGTCATATTAGCATTTAAAGAAAAAACACTTAAGCAAAACATGGTCAGGTCAAAGTGCCTGAATAATTTTGGTCCCAAATTTTTTTTAATCAATTTTGTAGTACACTTTATAATTTTTGGGTATAATATGTCACAGTTTACTTTATTTTGCTATCCTCACTTACATAAATGAACTATAGTGTCCTGCACCCACTAGTAAAAAATTATATCTGGTGTCTGAATAATTTTTGGTTTGACTGTACAAATATTTGAAAAATCCATATATCAATATACATAAATATTATATATAAATAATATGTATTTAATATTTTATATATGAGGATTAGAACAAAACACTAAACTTGGTTAAGTTGTTAATCTGACAGAATAATTCAGCAAAAACAAAAGCTCATAGGAAAACCCATGCATTAACTACATAACATAATCAGTTATTAATATTTAAGTGGTTCGTTCTTGTTTTTGCATGTGTTCATAATTTCTTTGTATGACATCCTGGCCAAAAATTGTCTGAACAATTTGGCATGTTTCATTGCGTTATCACAAATAAAACAATTGACTCCAAGAACAGCTACAAAATATGCTTACGAAATCTTTAACACATTTTTAATAATATTTGAATAAAGGGTGAAGATGTCAATTTTCCTAGGCTAGACATTATATATATATATTTATATTAAACATATTTAAAATATTTAAAAATCCATATTTTATTGTAAATTAATTTTTTTGCTTTTAAACTGTGATTTTTAAGCCATTATTGCATTTCAAAATGTTAAAGTTAAAAAAGTTAAATATGATCGTTATTTTTCTAAATAATTCACTGACATTAATCACACTTATTAACTCTGGTGCCATCTAAAGTTTGAATGAGAGTCTTAACACTCTCATATTTGTGGGTTGTGAAACAAGCAAAAATTGAGACTTTACTAAACAATGGCACCAGCAAAATCATCAAAAATACACAATGTATATCACAAGCTATTTTCTCACCATTGGTCATTTGCGTCATATCTCAGTTGGACCTCCATCGCACCTGGTTTAAACTGTGCCAGCTTTACCTGACATGACTGAAAACACAGTCGTGTTAAAACAGTTCTTGTTTAAGAGCTCTTCAAACATCCCTTTCCTCACACAGACTGTGCCCATTGTCTTCATACTATCAGCTGGCAAACATTCCCTGGAGAACAGTCTACTGACGCAAGGGAGAGAAAAGTCTTTATATCCCTCAGCTTACGGCTGTTTGGTTAGTCGAGCGCACCCCCGGGCTGAGCTATTCACTGCCCCGCAGTCGACAGACCCTTCAAGATGTGGTCTCGTTGAAGATTACACACACACACACACAAACACTATTTGTAACCCTGATCTTTTGTTTGCACTTGCGCCACCTGAAAAATACACACACAAATCGTTCAGTTGCAAGTTTGGTTCTTGTTTGATGTTCACTTACACATCACAGTTTTTTATCACTGCTTAAATATTGTTTGGATGATTCAGTGCATGGGTGAAACTAGAGGTCCAGGTTGTGTGTTTCCGAGTGTGATTTATAATCAGAAATCTACTTCACAATCATTCTTTCTCCATTTGCACAGCATGTGTCTTTAACATGAAGGACACTTTTTTTCCTTGAGACACTATTTTGACATTTGTTTTATAGAATATGGTTAATGGTTAGCCGAGCATTGTTAACCTCTTCAACGAAAATGGTCACTGTTTGACGAGCCTCATTGTTGCTTTAACAGTTCTTGACCCGTGAAGCACCACAAGACCCTCTGAGTGCATTTGTGAGTATGTATGTGTCTGAGGTGCGTTATACAGTGGGGAGAACAAGTATTTGATACACTGCCGATTTTGCAGGTTTGCCCACTTACAAAGCATGTAGAAGTCTGTAATTTTTATCATAGGTACTCTTCAACTGTGAGTGACGGAATCTAAAACAAAAATCCAGAAAATCACATTGTATGATTTTTAAGTAATTCATTTGCATTTTATTGCATGACATAAGTATTTGATACATCAGAAAAGCAGAACTTAACGGTGGTACAGAAACCTTTGTTTGCAATTACAGAGATCATACGTTTCCTGTAGTTCTTGATCAGGTTTGCACACACTGCAGCAGGGATTTTGGCCCACTCCTCCATACAGACCTTCTCCAGATCCTTCAGGTTTCAGGGCTGTCGCTGGGCAATACGGACTTTCAGCTCCCTCCAAAGATTTTCTATTGGGTTCAGGTCTGGAGACTGGCTAGGCCACTCCAGGACCTTGAGATGCTTCTTACGGAGCCACTACTTAGTTGCCCTGGCTGTGTGTTTCGGTTCATTGTAATGCTGGAAGACCCAGCCACGACCCATCGTCGTCGTGGCTGGGTCTTCGTCGTCCTGTCCCCTTTGTCCCCTTTGACGACCCCATCGTCGTCGTGGCTGGCAGTCGTCCTGTCCCCTTTGCAGAAAAGCATCCCCAAAGAATGATGTTTCCACCTCCATGCTTCACGGTTGGGATGGTGTTCTTGGGGTTGTACTCATCCTTCTTCTTCCTCCAAACACAGCGAGTGGAGTTTAGACCAAAAAGCTCTATTTTTGTCTAATCAGACCACATGACCTTCTCCCATTCCTCCTCTGGATCATCCAGATGGTCATTGGCAAACTTTAGACGGGCCTGGACATGCGCTGGCTTGAGCAGGGGGACCTTGCGTGCGCTGCAGGATTTTAATCCATGACGGCGTAGTGTGTTACTAATGGTTTTCTTTCAGACTGTGGTCCCAGCTCTCTTCAGGTCATTGACCAGGTCCTGCCGTGTAGTTCTGGGCTGATCCCTCATCTTCCTCATGATCATTGATGCCCCACGAGGTGAGATCTTGCATGGTGCCCCAGACCGAGGGAGAATGACCGTCATCTTGAACTTCTTTCATTTTCTAATAATTGTGCCAACAGTTGTTGCCTTCTCACCAAGCTGCTTGCCTATTGTCCTGTAGCCCATCCCAGCCTTGTGATGTCCTTACACAGCTCTCTGGTCTTGGCCATTGTGGAGAGGTTGAAGTCTGTTTGATTGAGTGTGTGGACAGGTGTCTTTTATACAGGTAACGAGTTCAAACAGGTGCAGTTAATACAGGTAATGAGTGGAGAACAGGAGGGCTTCTTAAAGAAAAACTAACAGGTCTGTGAGAGCCGGAATTCTTACTGGTTGGTAGGTGATCAAATACTTAGGTCATGCAATAAAATGCAAATTAATTATTTAAAAATCATACAATGTGATTTTCTGGATTTTTGTTTTAGATTCCGTCTCTCACAGTTGAAGTGTACCTATGATAAAAATTACAGACTTCTACATGCTTTGTAAGTAGGAAAACCTGCAAAATCGGCAGTGTATCAAATACTTGTTGTCCCCCCTGTATTACATGATTGAAAAATGCTGCAAAACAGCAAGGTGGTTTCTGCCCATTCAAATGCGTAAAATTTTTTTTATAATATTTGCATATTACATGTGGCCAGAGGGTTTGAGTGCGAGTCAGACAGACATTTGGGGAGGGTTTAAATATCTGAGATTGGGGCTTCCCCGTTCACACGCTGAGATTGGGTGACAGATCGCATTTCATTCAGGAGACACATGTTCAGGTGATTACCTGCGGGAGAAGAGCGTCTCTCGCTTTACTCAACCTCAACCCCCACAGCCTGCTCTGTCTCTGTAACACACACTTTGCTGTCCTGTATGCTGTAAAACCTGTGAGAACATGACTTTGAATATGACTAGCACTAGAAGAAGTTATATAGCAAGGAGCTAAAGACTCATATTACCAACTTCTTGCTCTTGCTCTTTAAAAATTCACTTACTTGATCAGTATTTTTGTCTCGTTTTCCACTGAGAATATGTAAACATCATTAAATCATGATAAATGTACTTCATTATAAAAATGACAAATGATTGCTTAAGACTTCAGAGTATATAACACACAACACCTGTTTGGGGTCAGTAAGATTTTTAATGTTTTTTTTTTTTTTACATACATTTTTTATTGAAAATATAGTAAAAACAGTAATATTGTGAAATAATATTATTTTTGTGATCATTACTCCAGTCTTCAGTGTCACATGATCCTTTAGAAATCATTCTAATATACTGATTTGCTGCTCAATAAACATTTCTTCTAATTATTATCGATGTTGAAAACAGTTTTGCTGCTTAATATTAATAAACTTTGATACATTTTTTTCAGGGTTCTTTGATAAATAGAAAGTTCAAAAGAACAGCATATCTTTGAAATCTTTAACATCAAACTTTATAAATGTCTTAGCTATATCTTTTGATCAATTGAATGCACCCTTGCTAATATATAGCCTATTTTTGCAAATAGGGAAAAGAAAATAAACTTAATTGTTTATCTTATGCAATCTTATGCAATTTTGCTTCTTAATTTATCTGATTTTTAAAGAGGTTTATACATTTTTGCTGGAAAACATGACAAAGAAAATTATTTATTTTGGGGTTGCTCTTATTCTCTCTCCTTCCCTTCTTCCTCTGTATCGAAACCCTTCATCCCTGTAGATTAGCAAGTGCTCTGGTTTAGTTTGTGGTTAATGAGTGTCCCTGGCTGATAGCTAATCAGAAAGGTGGTCTGATGGACCCCAAGGACCGCAGTGCCAACTCTAATTCTGTTGCCTTCCTGATTGACACACAGCTTGATAATCATATTCAGGCCTGCGGGGCTCCAGCATTGGTTCCCCCC